>JAEIFJ010000640.1:420000-445000 GCA_018903435.1 Leucophenga varia
CCTGGCTAGCTGGCTAGTACAGCTAGCTGCCTGGCTAGTCAGCTAGCTGCCTGGCTAGCTGGCTAGTACAGCTAGCTGCCTGGCTAGCTGGCTAGTACAGCTAGCTGCCTGGCTAGCTGGCTAGTACAGCTAGCTGCCTGGCTAGCTGGCTAGTACAGCTAGCTGCCTGGCTTGGCTAGTACAGCTAGCTGCCTGGCTAGCTGGCTAGTACAGCTAGCTGCCTGGCTAGCTGGCTAGTACAGCTAGCTGCCTGGCTAGCTGGCTAGTACAGCTAGCTGCCTGGCTAGCTGGCTAGTGGCTAGTACAGCTAGCTGCCTGGCTAGCTGGCTAGTACAGCTAGCTGCCTGGCTAGCTGGCTAGTACAGCTAGCTGCCTGGCTAGCTGGCTGGCTGGCTAGTACAGCTAGCTGCCTGGCTAGCACTAGCTAGCTGCCTGGCTAGCTGGCTAGTACAGCTAGCTGCCTGGCTAGCTGCCTGGCTAGCTGGCTAGTACAGCTAGCTGCCTGGCTAGCTCTGGCTGGCTAGTACAGCTAGCTGCCTGGCTAGCTGGCTAGTACAGCTAGCTGCCTGTAGCTGGCTAGTACAGCTAGCTGCCTGGCTAGCTGGCTAGTACAGCTAGCTGCCTGGCTAGCTGGCTAGTACAGCTAGCTGCCTGGCTAGTTGGCTAGTACAGCTAGCTGCCTGGCTAGCTGGCTAGTACAGCTAGCTGCCTGGCTAGCTGGCTAGTACAGCTAGCTGCCTGGCTAGCTGGCTAGTACAGCTAGCTGCCTGGCTAGCTGGCTAGTACCTAGCTAGCTGCCTGGCTAGCTGGCTAGTACAGCTAGCTGCCTGGCTAGCTGGCTTACAGCTAGCTGCCTGGCTGGCTGGCTAGTACAGCTAGCTGCCTGGCTAGCTGGCTAGTACAGCTAGCTGCCTGGCTAGCTGGCTAGTACAGCTAGCTGCCTGGCTAGCTGGCTAGTACAGCTAGCTGCCTGGCTAGCTGGCTAGTACAGCTAGCTGCCTGGCTAGCTGGCTAGTACAGCTAGCTGCCTGGCTAGCTGGCTAGTACAGCTAGCTGCCTGGCTAGCTGGCTAGCTAGCGCTAGCTAGCTAGCTGCCTGGCTAGCTGGCTAGTACAGCTAGCTGCCTGGCTAGCTGGCTAGTACAGCTAGCTGCCTGGCTAGCTGGCTAGTACAGCTAGCTGCCTGGCTAGCTGGCTAGTACAGCTAGCTGCCTGGCTAGCTGGCTAGTACAGCTAGCTGCCTGGCTAGCTGGCTAGTACAGCTAGCTGCCTGGCTAGCTGGCTAGTACAGCTAGCTGCCTGGCTAGCTGGCTAGTACAGCTAGCTGCCTGGCTAGCTGGCTAGTACAGCTAGCTGCCTGGCTAGCTGGCTACAGCTAGCTGCCTGGCTAGCTGGCTAGTACAGCTAGCTGCCTGGCTAGCTGGCTAGTACAGCTAGCTGCCTGGCTAGCTGGCTAGTACAGCTAGCTGCCTGGCTAGCTGGCTAGTACAGCTAGCTGCCTGGCTGGCTAGTACAGCTAGCTGCCTGGCTAGCTGGCTAGTACAGCTAGCTGCCTGGCTAGCTGGTACAGCTAGCAGCTAGCTGCCTGGCTGGCTACAGCTAGCTGCCTAGTACAGCTAGCTGCCTGGCTAGCTGGCTAGTACAGCTAGCTGCCTGGCTAGCTGGCTAGTACAGCTAGCTGCCTGGCTAGCTGCTGGCTAGTACAGCTAGCTGCCTGTGCTTGGCTAGGTACAGCTAGCTGCCTGGCTAGCTGGCTAGTACAGCTAGCTGCCTGGCTAGCTGGCTAGTACAGCTAGCTGCCTGGCTAGCTGGCTAGTACAGCTAGCTGCCTGGCTAGCTGGCTAAGCCTAGCTGCCTGGCTAGCTGGCTAGTACAGCTAGCTGCCTGGCTAGCTGGCTAGTACAGCTAGCTGCCTGGCTAGCTGGCTAGTACAGCTAGCTGCCTGGCTAGCTGGCTAGTACAGCTAGCTGCCTGGCTAGCTGGCTAGTACAGCTAGCTGCCTGGCTAGCTGGCTAGTACAGCTAGCTGCCTGGCTAGCTGGCTAGTACAGCTAGCTGCCTGGCTAGCTGGCTAGTACAGCTAGCTGCCTGGCTAGCTGGCTAGTACAGCTAGCTGCCTGGCTAGCTGGCTAGTACAGCTAGCTGCCTGGCTAGCTGGCTAGTACAGCTAGCTGCCTGGCTAGCTGGCTAGTACAGCTAGCTGCCTGGCTAGCTGGCTAGTACAGCTAGCTGCCTGGCTAGCTGGCTAGTACAGCTAGCTGCCTGGCTAGCTGGCTAGTACAGCTAGCTGCCTGGCTAGCTGGCTAGTACAGCTAGCTGCCTGGCTAGCTGGCTAGTACAGCTAGCTGCCTGGCTAGCTGGCTAGTACAGCTAGCTGCCTGGCTAGCTGGCTAGTACAGCTAGCTGCCTGGCTAGCTGGCTAGTACAGCTAGCTGCCTGGCTAGCTGGCTAGTACAGCTAGCTGCCTGGCTAGCTGGCTAGTACAGCTAGCTGCCTGGCTAGCTGGCTAGTACAGCTAGCTGCCTGGCTAGCTGGCTAGTACAGCTAGCTGCCTGGCTAGCTGGCTAGTACAGCTAGCTGCCTGGCTAGCTGGCTAGTACAGCTAGCTGCCTGGCTAGCTGGCTAGTACAGCTAGCTGCCTGGCTAGCTGGCTAGTACAGCTAGCTGCCTGGCTAGCTGGCTAGTACAGCTAGCTGCCTGGCTAGCTGGCTAGTACAGCTAGCTGCCTGGCTAGCTGGCTAGTACAGCTAGCTGCCTGGCTAGCTGGCTAGTACAGCTAGCTGCCTGGCTAGCTGGCTAGTACAGCTAGCTGCCTGGCTAGCTGGCTAGTACAGCTAGCTGCCTGGCTAGCTGGCTAGTACAGCTAGCTGCCTGGCTAGCTGGCTAGTACAGCTAGCTGCCTGGCTAGCTGGCTACAGCTAGCTGCCTGGCTAGCTGGCTAGTACAGCTAGCTGCCTGGCTAGCTGGCTAGTACAGCTTGAATGCTGAAGGGCTAGTACAGCTAGCTGGCTGGTTGGCTAGTACAGCTTGAATGCTGAAGGCGTTAAAGGCAAAGCTGCCTTGAGAAACGAACGCAGTTTTTATGGAGTTTTGCTTGGTATATTTTATTTAACTCATTGTAATAGTAGTTGGGCATGTATAAACTATTTTTTTTAGCATAAATTAATTTTTTTATTAATTTATCGATTCATTTAAAACTAATAGATTTTTTTTTTTTTTTTTCCAGATGCAATAAATTTTGTCGAAGGGTCTGGATCAGCTGAAGACAGTCTACGAAAGGTTGCAGCTGCAGGAGAAACGACATTTGAAAAACTCCAGCTGCAACAAAAGAAAATTGAGAATGAACACAACAAAGGCAACAACAACAATAACAATAACAACAACTTATAAATAATAATGAGAATATTTAGTTTTTAAAAAATTAATAGTATTATTTATTTTAACTCCTGGTCATTGAAGACAGTAAAATTGAAATTTAAATACAATAAAAATTGAGTTTAAATAATACCTTTTTTAATTTTTTATTTCTGGGGACCCATTTCACCACCCATAGCATGGGTACCCATGTAGCTGCCTAGCTACTATCTAGCTGCCTAGTATAGCTACAATAGTAGCTAGCTGCCTAGTATAGCTAGTAGCTAGCTAGCCAGTATAGCTAGTAGCTAGCTAGCCAGTATAGCTAGTAGCTAGCTAGCCAGTATAGCTAGTAGCTAGCTAGCCAGTATAGCTAGTAGCTAGCTAGCCAGTATAGCTAGTAGCTAGCTAGCCAGTATAGCTAGTAGCTAGCTAGCCAGTATAGCTAGTAGCTAGCTAGCCAGTATAGCTAGTAGCTAGCTAGCCAGTATAGCTAGTAGCTAGCTAGCCAGTATAGCTAGTAGCTAGCTAGCCAGTATAGCTAGTAGCTAGCTAGCCAGTATAGCTAGTAGCTAGCTAGCCAGTATAGCTAGTAGCTAGCTAGCCAGTATAGCTAGTAGCTAGTAGCTAGCTAGCCAGTATAGCTAGTAGCTAGCTAGCCAGTATAGCTAGTAGCTAGCTAGCCAGTATAGCTAGTAGCTAGCTAGCCAGTATAGCTAGTAGCTAGCTAGCCAGTATAGCTAGTAACTAGCTAGCCAGTATAGCTAGTAACTAGCTAGCCAGTATAGCTAGTAGCTAGCTAGCCAGTATAGCTAGTAGCTAGCTAGCCAGTATAGCTAGTAGCTAGCTAGCCAGTATAGCTAGTAGCTAGCTAGCCAGTATAGCTAGTAGCTAGCTAGCCAGTATAGCTAGTAGCTAGCTAGCCAGTATAGCTAGTAGCTAGCTAGCCAGTATAGCTAGTAGCTAGCTAGCCAGTATAGCTAGTAGCTAGCTAGCCAGTATAGCTAGTAGCTAGTAGCCAGTATAGCTAGTAGCTAGCTAGCCAGTATAGCTAGTAGCTAGCTAGCCAGTATAGCTAGTAGCTAGCTAGCCAGTATAGCTAGTAGCTAGCTAGCCAGTATAGCTAGTAGCTAGCTAGCCAGTATAGCTAGTAGCTAGCTAGCCAGTATAGCTAGTAGCTAGCTAGCCAGTTTAGCTAATAGCTTGCTAGCCAGTATAGCTAGTAGCTAGCTAGCCAGTATAGCTAGTAGCTAGCTAGCTAGTATAGCTAGTAGCTAACTAGCTGGTATACCTAGTAGCTATTAATAATATTTTTTAGATTCTTATTTTATAAACAATAAATTGCACATACGATAAAATTTGTTGTTTTTAGATTTTTAAAAGCAATTACGAATTAAGCTTAAAATAGTTTATAAGAGTTTTAATGTTTGAAATTTTTGAAATGTACACAAATATAGTATTCCGTAAATCTGGAAAATTAATAACAGTAAAACGTAAATAAATTGATTTCTCCAAACACTCCAGAACACTTGTTTAAATGCAAATTACTATCAGCATAATAGTTGCATACTAAATTTAATTAGCAAAGTATCTTGCGCTACATTTGATGCACTGCACATAACTTTACTTCTTGTGCTAATTGGTTAAAGTCAGCGTAAAAGCTTTTCGCAATTATCAAAGAACAGTTAGAGAGGAAAATACTTAAGGAGTAGCTTTAGAGGTCACGCTTATGGCGTTGCATGTTTTAACTAAAAATAAATAAAGCAAGTGCAGCAGACAATACATTTTTAAGTAGTGACCCATTATAAAATCATATTTTTATATGTAAAGACACAATAGAATTGCATCTAATCTTGTAGCTAGTGTCAGTGCAATGCATTCGAATTCACATTACAACCTTTAGCAAAAGCTATAAAGTTTGCACCAAGTAAATCTTCTGCAATTCTACAACATGTAACACAATTCATAACCATGCATGTTTAGATGTCATTAATATAATCAGCTATATAAATATATATTGTAGATACTAGTATATGAGAAAGGATTGCATTATTTAAATCTGCTTAATTTGCTGCATGCCAAGATTTTATCTAATTCTTCTCTTAATATCACTTAAAGTGAATATTTTCAGTTTGAAATAGCAGGCGGTCATGACTATCAAGTAGCAGCTGCTACATGCGTTTATAGATTTCAGTTTGCAGTTGCTAAAAAGTTTAACTAACTTTCTCAGAGTCAGCATAATTGTATTATTGCAAACAGACAACAACAACTTTTGGTCATACATATGAGGAATCTTGATGCATTTTGCACAACAAGAACTTTGTGGTTGATAAATAGTTTAATACTAGAGTTTAAGCAATACATAAATGAAATGTTTCGATATAACAGAAAAATTTATTCAAAGCTATCTTTGAATTCCAATTATTTTATAGCCCTGTTGCGAAATATTTCAAGATTTATTTATTGATTTATGCTACAGAAGCAAAAATGTTGCAATTTCAAATGAAATATTTTCGCATGTAATGCATTAATTGAAAAAATATATTTTTCGATTTAATATAAAAGATTTTTTGGTTCTGCAGTATTATAAAATAATTGTTAAAATCTTATAGCATAATCCTTTGCAACAGTACATTACTAGCTCCATCTTGCATTGAATTATAATGTCTTTACATCAGCTATGTTAAAATTTTCCCTTATTTTTCTTTTGTGGATTCCATACTGTAAAACTTTTTGCTACCTGTTAAAACGTAAAAGTGGTATTATAGCATACCATACGCTTTCCTATAAAAACATTATAAAATTTTCATAATATTGCATTTGTACACTTTTATTCTGTGTGTGTTTCACGGGAAAATATTTCATAATAATACGGATTACATTTATTATAATCTAAAGAAAATATCTCAATCTGTTTCACATCAGACATTTATTTAACCCAAGTTTTGTACTTTTTGCACACTTTTTTGGGAATGTCGCTATTAAGCACATAACCCGCCCGCCCAACATTTTTAAACTCTTTCTTGATCTCGTCCATCCCGACATTTTTACAATTGTCCGGCGTTTTCTATGGGTCCCGCGCCCATGTGTAGTTGAAGTGGTTATATTGTGAAGCAAACTCTTATATTTTGTAAGCTCAGCTGAAAGCTTACTATTCAAAACTTGCATATAAGTATAAGCTTGTTCCTTTGAAGCTTTAGCAAACTATTAAAATTCTACCGCTAGATGTCGGTAAACGAGAGGTTTATTTTTAAAATCTTGGTTGAGTAGAAAAATAACATTTGGTTTGTATTTAAAAACTATAAAAGTTTGATAAGAACAAAAAAATAGGCTATGTATCTAAATCGAGATTTGCTCAAATGGAACGATTTTGTTTTTCGTTAGTAATGCCATTGACATACTTTGATTCACCGAGATAATCCGTTTTCTACAGCAGAGAGCAGAAAGGGTGGAGGGACAGCAAGATAAACAAATCAAAACAAAAATTCTTGGTGAACACTTTATAGGGTCTCAAACTACTACTTCGGTCTGTTACACAAATTAATGTACTTCGGGTTATCAGCAGATCGGAAGAGACTCTTATGCGTGCCATGCAAATCATTTGTTTGAGTGGACATGTTTGGCGTGATACATGTGTTTTCATAGGCGTATATAGTATTGTGTTCTTTGTTTTATACTTGAAAGTGCAGTAGCCTATCTGCTGAGTCACAAATCTAATTTTATATGCTACATTATAATGAAATGTAAACGTTATAAACTGTTCCAGTTATTTTCGTTGTTGATAAACTCGCAACGAGGTACGTTTGAAAAGTTTGTACATATTTGCTGACTACTATTAGTTATTATCTTAAAATTATATATATGATATAAACATATTCATATGTGACCTGAATAGTGAAAAAGGGCTTACGTGCAAAAAAATTTTTTTAATGATAATTTTTTTTATATTTTTCCACCATTTTGAATTTGCTAGATTCGTAATCTGCTAACCCGAACACCCCCGAGTAGGCACTTTTAAGCGAATCCGATAAGTTTCTAATTTTCTTATCAGCCATATTGGATCCATCATTTTGAATTTTTAAAAACTAACACCGGATTCGTAAATTTTGTTTTTGCACATTAGCCTAAAATATATGTTGGTTTTTTTATTTTTATACGTAAAATGTTGGTTGTAGGTTTCTACGGAGCTATACTTTAATACGGGTTTATAAAAATTTTAACGCCAAATTTTATAATGCTTAGATAAAAATAATACAATCCCATCTCGTATATGATACAAATACTTATTTTCCTGCACTTCTTTTATGCAAAATAAATAATAAAACAAAACAATTGTTCAAGCAAATTATTTGAATTTCTTATCACCAATTTGTAGCGTTGCTGTTGATTCACGAGACGCTCAAGTCACACTTGAAAACTAACATATCAGCTCAAACGTCGCTCAATCAAGTCAAGTCCAGTAAATAGAAAATTAGTTTCAAGAAAAGTTTGCAGCGTTGAACATTTAAAAAATATTTTATAATAGTTTAATTTATTTAATTAAAATGGCGACAAAACATTTAAAGGCTGCTGTACAAATTTTAAATATTTTATTTATGGTAAGAGAAAAAAAAATAAGAGAATTCAATGATATAAATTTTAATCTAATAATTTACTTTTTACACAACTTACAATTAGATTTTTACATTGGCAATCATATCACTGAGCATAGTAGCTATAGTATCATATGAAACTTTCGAAAATATTTTATCTTTGGAGGAATTACATGAAAATGATGTCATTTGTGTAACAACAACAATAATAATATACGCTACAATAACAATTATTGCAGGCTTTTCAGATCTTGGCATTCTTATATATGGATTTATTAATATTAGAAAAGAACTCGAATCAAAAACAAAATTGGTAATTTAAGTCAAAAAGTATTTACATTCCTAGTGATACAAAAATTAATATTTTTTCTTCACAGTTCACCATAACATTCTTTAGTATGCAAATATTTGGTATACTTGGAATGATTAAATTGGGTTACTTTTTAATAATAACAGCAGTGCTTCTTGTTAGAGTAAGTATTATTATTTTTTACAAACTCATTAGCTTTTTTATATGTATTAATTATAATTATTTTTAGAATCTCATCGTGTTTTTATCCTTCAAATTAGCAAAGCGATTTGGTTATAGTGAATTTAACGCAATATTCTTCTAATCAAGAAGGGCTGTGCACAAAGTACTTGCTTTGTAATACTTCTAAAATATCACAGCATTTGACAAAACTGACTGTTTGACTGTCTAGTCCACTTGGGTTAGTCACTGACTACTCAGAGCTTTTGCAATGCTGACCCAATGCACTTCTTCGTACCGGCTAGTCAGTGACTAGTCAAGGTTATTCAAGAGACAAACAAGTGTTGGTCAGCAACTGTCCTATGCTGATGCAAAGCAGGACGCAACAGCTTTTATAGGATATTGTAAATAACAATGAGTATGAAAGTGGGACGGCAACACTAGTCAGCAGACTAGCCATGGATTGATCTTCAGTACTGTGGGATACATACATAAAATAGTAGTACAAGTTTAGTACAAGTTTAGTATAAGTTTCTCATTTATCATTATTAATTTATTTGTCTTTATAAAACTGTTAAATAATAGTCAACGGTTTTCACCTAAAAAACCGTTTTATATAATTACAGTTTGCAATAAAACAGATAAGTTTAATACAGATAAGTCATAATTAATTGATATCAAAGTACATAAAATATCAATAAACAACTTTTTATAAAAATGTACTTTAGAATTATTGTAAAAAATGCTAATGTAAAATAGATTAAATGAAAAGAAAACGCTATTTTGTTTTTACTATACAGACTAACAAATTATAGAGAGCTTTTCGAGACACCGTAATATTTACCTTGTTACTCATTTAAATCGTGAAAATACCTTAGACAAATTAATATATGACCGAAATTTAATTAGATGCATAGAGTACCATGCAGCATATGCAGATTTCAAGGCTGATAGAGAGTATGAAAAAAAAAAAAAAACAACTAACATGACTGCCAAGCATTCAAGCCTACCATAAATAATATTTTTTCGTGTAAGTGGCTGTCTTTAAAAATGTTTGTGTCAAGCTGTAAGAAATCGAAACAAGTAAAAACGTTAACTTCGGTGGAACCGAAGCTTAAATACCCGTCACACGAATCTTTGAATACTTTACGTGTCATTATCAGTGGCTTATATACATTTATAACTATATATTCGAAAATAATTACTTTTCATACAGATGTTCGAATATAATCTATAAGTTTGTGTGGGGACTATAGCTAAAAATAGGCGTGGCACCTTGGTTTTTTTATTGGATATCATTAGAAGTGTTTTTACATAAATTTGTGTGAATAGTCTCATAAATAATACCTATTTTTATACAAAAATTCGAAAACGGGCGTTAAATTTGTATGGGGGCTATAAATAAAAATGGGCGTGGCAGCTTTGATTTGACATTGGATGACATTCGAAGTATTTTTACCCAACTTGGAGTGACTACATTCATAAATAATTGCTATTTTCATACAAAAAATCCGAAAAAATGGTAAATTTGTATGGGGGCTACACCTTAAAATGGGCGTGGCACTTTGATTTTAACACTTGAACTGCTTAGGACTAAAAAAGCTTAAGTTCCGAGTTTCAGGTCAATGTCTTTAAAACTGAGCGAATGAATCGCATAAATACAGACAGACGGACGGACGGACAGACGGACGGACGGACGGACAGACAGACAGACAGACAGACAGACAGACGGACATGGCCAGATCGACTCGTCTCGTCGTGCTGATCAATAATATATATACTTTATGGGGTCTCCGATGCCTCCTTTGATTCGTTACAAACTTTCTGACAAAATGATAATACCCTCCACACTATGTGTGGCGGGTATAAAAAGGATGTAGAGTTGTTACGATAGAAAGCCAGCTTTCACCATTTTCGGTAAAGTTCCACGGCGCCAATGGTCATACCAGAAAGAGAGCTTCTAACAAGTAAAGCTACCCTAGTGATACTTACAGATCTCAACGAAACTGTGGGTATTTGACTAAGCTGGGAAAAAATCACGTATTTTTTATATCGGTATAGGTCGAAATTCAAGGAATGAAAACAGCCTTTGAGGGTGTGGGGAGGGTCAAAAAACATAAATTTTTAAAACTTTTTATGTTTCCTTGAAATTTATTACTAGGGGGTTTTCGGGGATGATGCAATATGGCGACCTCCTAGTATTTAGGTGAAAGTGAATCTCATCAGATATAATATATCTTGGTCGCCATATTGCATCCGCCATTTTGAAATTGAAAGGTCTGGCATGAAATTTGGATTAATAAATGGTAATAAATAATAAATTTTTAAAATGTTTTTTGACCCTCCACACCCTCAAAGGGTGTTTTCAACCCTAAAATTTGGACCTTTGCTGATATAAAAAAATACGTGTCTATTTTTTTTCTAGCTCAGTCAAATATCTACAGTTTCGTTAAGATCTGTAAGTATCACTTGGGTAGCTTTACTTGTAAGGTACTTACTATTTAAAAATATCCGAACAGAATTTATGCACCTTCAAAACATTGAAAATAATTACTTATTTAGCAAACCTCGTTTGTAACTGATTTACTTTCAGCAGTGTTCTCAAGTAACGGTGACGCGTACACGTTTTACGACGTCATAACCAGATCAATTGAAATTTCACATTTATAACAACAACAAAAAATATTCTGTAATAATTTATTAAATAACCCCAACTATGTGCTAAATACTAAATGCATTTTAATGGAATATCCGCACCAATTATATTCTATGCTTATAAAAAAAAAAAAGTAAAATGAAACAGGTTAAACAAGTTAATTGCATATTAGATATCATAAAAAATAAAATTGAGAAAAGTTTTCTTTACAACTTATACGAAAGCAAATAGTTTATTTATAAAAGATACGCCTTACGATCAAGTTGTGCACTTGCTACTACAAGTTTTAATTTAAAGTGTGCGATAATTCGAAAAATTATAATTATTAAAAAATGTCGTCGCAGTCTACGAGTATAATGAAAGTGATTACACATTTAATCAATGTAATTTACCTGGTAAGTATTACAAAATTAAACTCTTGAACTTTTAACTTAAAATGATTTTTGTAGATTGGTTCATTTATAATACTCGGCATGGGTTTTAGAGCAGTATCGGATCCAAAATCATTAATGGTTTTATTCTATAATGCACAAGAACGTAACTTTGTTATTGTCAGAGAATTTGAACAATCAATGAGTCAATTGGGTCCAATACTAATACTTCTTGGTGTTATTTGCATTTTGGTAACAGCATTTGGCATTTATGTTATTGGAAGGGGTATCTCAATGGCTACATTAGCGGTAAGTCAATTAGAAAATAAAATTTTATTTAATTTAATTATTTCCGTTAGTTGTTGTGTGACTACTACAACATAGTAATTTTAGCTGACTCAAGGTCATTCATAGAAAACAAAAACTTGCTTCTAATAAGCAACAAACTGAAGCAACTGATTGATAAAAAAAATTAGCAGCGACATAGCTGCCGCTATCAGAGCAGCTCATGTGGAATAATGTTTTCTTGGAATTGGAAACGCTGAACTTACATTGAGTAAACTAAATATCGAATGTAATGATTCATAAAATAGCGCTTTGTGTCCACTAAAATGGAAATAATTCTGTTTTACTAAATGACCTTGAAGAAAAATGTTTATAAATTTTTAATAAATTACACTGTGCGACGAAAGTCTTATAGTACAGATTGTAGGAATAGTCGATTAAAACAATACTGTATTCATGGAATTTTCGAGAGACTCCCAAAATCTGAATTTATGGTCAAAATACTAATTTTTGTCTATTTTTTCATTAATGGGACTATAACACAGTGAACTGCAAACCGAATTTTATTTTTTTAAAAGTTTTGGAAAGAAAAAACTTAGGCCTTTTGAACAATATTTTTTTTTTTCAAAAAACTTAAAACTTTTATACAAATTGAAAAAATAAACAGAAGAAAGTTTTTTCTTTCCAGAAACAGGTTGAAAAATACAATTCGGCTCATAATTGTCTGAGTTAAAGCCCCATTATGGAAAAAGAGGGGATAAACGTGTTTTGTCCATAAATCCAGATTTTAGGTGTCTCCCGAAACACCAAATTTATCGTTTTTTTACTCGACCAGAGCTACAGCCTCTACTATAAAACTTCCGAGCAGTTTCAATTTTCAAAGCCAATATAAAATATTTACAAATTCAATTAATTTTCAGTTTGGCATAATACACATGATTCTTTTGGTTTTAAGCATAATACGGGCCGCACAAACCTCACTGACCGTAGTGTATATCATAGATATTATTTTAAGAGTAAGTATTATGGAGTAATTTGAAATATTAAATTGATCTATTTAAAAAAAAAAAAATTTGTTTCAGATCATTTTGATAGTATTTTGCTGTGTGTTGTCGCACAGATTTCGGGAGAAAAACTCAAGCGGAATGGTTAAATTTACGAATGCCTAGAAGAATTTTAATTATTTAATAAGTTAAATTAAAAATTGTTATATTATAATTAAATACAATACAAAAAAAAATCGAATTTTACTGTCACATCTAAAGGTCTAAACAGAAGCGAAAAAAATAAGATCAGTGCTCTTATCATATCATTGGAAGACTTCATATGTTATTTAATAATTCACCGGAAAGTATACCAAATAAGTTTAAAATATATTTGGGAGACTATCATAGACTTAATTTTTTTTTTTTTTTTAATGAAAATTTCGACGAGAAAAAGCGAAAAGTTATTGATGGAAGATAAAAATACGCCGCAAAACATGTTCTTTTATCATAAATAAATACCATTAAATACCAAAGAAATTAATTAAAATTAATGGTAAAATAAAGTTAAATGAAAATATTTCTAATTTCTAATTTAATAGTGTTGAATTATTTAGAAAAAAATGTTCGAACAAAATATTCAAAGTAACCAGATAGTTTTTTAATGAGTACACCGCCTACGACATGTCGAAACCTAGAAGAGGTTGTGTTCAAAAATTCGCTATTAAGATGAATGGAAGTTATCCCAAAAGTGCTAAAGGTTCTTCTAAAAATAATAAATATTTAAATAAATTTTTTTAAATGCAAAAAAATAAATGCTTCCATTCCTCCGGCTTTGTATTTGGCATAATATTTCGAATATTATAATTAAAAACAAGGAAAAACGTTAGTTTTGTTGGAACCGAAGCTTCAATACCCGTCACACATTGATAAGGTTAACTTTTCTTAAATGAATATTTAAGTTCGGTTTGTATGGGGCTTTATTCTATTGGAGACTACATCCCACTTTAATCATGTATCCAGCTGAGAACATGGGTTGCTCCAGAAGAATTTTGACCAGATTTGATAAAAACACACATCATAAATAACGAATTTTCTTATAAAAAAAACTGATACAAACTTATTCCAAATAATGTAAAAATATAAATTTTTTCAAAGCTTTTAATCATTTTGTAAAGCTTATTCGGTATTTTACCTTAATTAAAAAAAATAAAAAAGCTTTATACAGATCATTTGTTGGTTTTTCCAAGAAAATTCAACAGATTAAATATCATCTGCACCCTCATGCATATGTTTAAAGTATACAAACCAAACCAGTTTATTCAATTCTAAGAAAAAAAGCTTTATAAAGATTTCTTTGCAACTTTGGAAATAAATAAATTTCATTATAAAATTACACGTCTTGCATTAAAGTTGTCCGCTTGCAATTTTTTTTTTTTTATAAATTTCCAATAAAATATCTATAAAAATGTCGATTCCTACATGTGTAATGAAAATCGTCACACAAGTGATTAGTATATTCTACTTGGTAAGTTTTAATATAAATTTTAAATTGTATTATTGATTTACAATGTTGTCGTAATAATTTATTTTTAGATTGCATCATTTATAGCTTTCTTCATGGGCATTCAAGCGTCTTTTTATCCAAAATATCTGTTCCATATAATGTTTGATAGAGAACAGCTCTCCACATTTGACTTTGATAAAATAATTCGTTTAATGAAAATTTTTGGACCGCTCTTTTTGGCAATAGGATTAATAATGATTTTTATTACCATATTTGGAATTTATGCTGTAGCAAAGGATCAGCCACATTTCACAAAAGCGGTAAGATTAAAAAAATATATTTAAAAAAAACATTAAAAAGACGTTGTTGTTGTTTTTTTTTAGTATGCAATTATTCATTGCGCCATTTTGGTATTTATGATGCTTGTTGCACTTAGAGTCGCATTTGGTTTAAATCAGCTTATATTTATCACTATCAAGGTAAGTTTCGTGATTTATTGACTTTATTTAAAAACTTAAATATTTGCTTAATAACAATATTTTTATTATTTTTTTTTTTTTAGATAATTCTAATAGTATTCTGTTTCATTTTGTCGCAACGTTTTCGAGAGAAGAATTCTGCTGGAATGGTGAAATTTACGAATCCTATTTGAAAAACAACCAATTTGAAATTTAATTTTAATATTATTTGTAGGTAAATATACTAACTTTTTATTGGCTAAGTTTACCTTATTATAAATTAGTTTAAAAAACATAATAAAATTATACCCGTATCTTGTATTTGTGTTCTTAGAACTTCACCATGTCCAACAAGTTTCTGATAAGAGAAAATTTATGTCCTATTAAATTGTCATAAACTGTTTACAACTGGCAACGCTATTGTCATTTAGAGCTCACAAATAAATATCTGTACTTGATGTTCCATAACTCTGGTCTAGCAAATTTTCTTTTTATTAAGATTGGCTAAGTAACCATATTAAAAACAAATTGGCGGGAAAGGTGTGTTTCAATTATATTTTTCTGCTTACAAGGTTCATGAATATTAAAAAAAAAAACGAAGAAAATCGTAAACTTCGGTGGAACAGTTTTGTATGGGGGGCTATGTTTTTATCAGTAGTGTAAACATATATACCCCATTAGGAGTATATATGTATTTACTATTTTCATTTTTTTTTTTGCTCTAACGGTAGTTGGGGCCTACAGAATCCTTGTCCCTGCCGCGGAATTATCTACGGGTGTGGTACGTAGTGAGCCTGCTGTGGTAGTATTCTTGACCGCCCGCTTACCACACGGGCAAAGTATAAAATCATTTTCAAAAAAAAAAAAAAAAAATTCAGTAAGTTCGTATAGGACCTATCCTTAAAATGGGCGTGACACTTTGATATTAGCACTTGAGCTGTTTAGGACTGAGAAAAGCTTAGCGAATGAAACTCATAAATACAGAGAGACGGACAGGCAGACAGATAGACAGTCGGACAGACAGCCGGACAGACAGACGGACAGACTGATCAACTCTTCTCGTCGTGCTGATCAAGAATATATATACTTTATGGGATCTACGATGTCTTCTTCACACCATGTGTGGCAGGTAAAAAACAAAAATTCTTAGAACGCTGAAGTCGAGTATGCTCGACTGCAAGAGACCCTGTACCCAATCTCTATGTAAAAAAATTTCGCAAGTGTGCGGTAGGTTTGCATGGGTGCTATCCTTAAAATTTGTCGTGCCACTTCGGTTTAAATATGCAAAGTAGTCATTACCGAGAATAGATTGACTGACTGGATTACGTCATGTTGAGCTGATCAAGAATATACATATATATTTTATATGTCTCCCTGATTTTCAGACAAACAAAAAACAATAAAAAAAATTTACGAAATTCCTATTTAAGATTATAATTTAATCACAAAACCTACCTTAACGCCGTTAATTCTGGGATTTCTATATTTTAATTTGTTTTAAAGCACATGTTGGATTCTGTTAAAGCTTTTTCGAATGTAAATATTAAATACAAATAACTAAACAAATCTCTGAGCTTAAATAAAATATTAAATAAACAAAGTACACAAATGGTGAAATGCTCATATACGATGCATTTTAATTAATAACATTTACGTATGTATGTGTATATGCAAGCAATAACCAGTTTATTCGAATTCTACGAAATCAAATCGTATAAAAATTTCTTACAACTTGACTGAATCAATGAATTCATTCTTAATTCAAACGTCTCAGATTGCAGTTGTTTCTATATATTTTTTCTTTGATTAAAATTTTTATTCAAAAATATTTATTAAAATGTCGATTATTATAATGAAAGGGATCTCCCAAGTGATCAATATTTTATATTTGGTAAGCAAATTTAAATATTTATATTTTTGAACATAAAAACCTTATTCGCTTTTTCAGTTTTCTGCATTTATAGTATTTTTCTTGGGCGTTAAAGGAGTACAAGATCCAAATTATCTAATTGAAGTTTTCTTTAATTCTGATGAAGTTCAAAATATTACAGACTTTAATAAACTCGAAAATGCACTGCAAATAGTTGCACCAATTTTAATTGTCATCGGAATTATTGGCACTTTGATTACCACTTTTGGTATTTATGCCATAGCAACGGATAGACCAAAGGCTACCAAAGCGGTAAAAGACAATTATTCAAATTAAAAAACAATAATAATAATAATAATTTTTTATTACAGTATGCAAATATAAATATAGCCATTTTGGTTCTGAGCGTACTTTCCGCACTGAAGCATGCACTGACGTTGATGCCTCTCATTAATATCGTTTTGAGAGTAAGTATTTATTTATTTCTCATAAATAATAATATTATTAATTGCAAAAAAAATATTAATTTATCTTTATAGCTTATTTTAATTGCTTTGGGTTATACTCTGTCGAAACGTTTTCAAGAAAAGAATTCTGGAATATTTAATATAAGTGCGTAATTATTTTTTAGTACCTACGAATTTAATTATAAAAAAACAATTGTGATAATTTAAAAAAAAAAGATTAAAATTTATTTAAAATATTGTTTGGTGAAGTATCAATAAAAACTTGAATGTTTGATTCAAAAAAAAGACTGGTTTGTAATATGTACTCAAAATTAAAATGATTTTGTAAAGAGTTTGTATAGTATGTGAGCTGAGGAGCTGAGGAGGAGCTAATCAAAACTAAGATTTTATCTTTTAAAAAAATTTTTTCTGATAAAATTCCATGGATAAATCGATTACATTGAATTTTAGAAGAGATTTGAAACCAACCAAATGATATTTTTTGTGATACTCTGAAATACTGCCTTTAATTTGGAAAAAACCACATCTACAAAACTTTATTCAAATAGGTTAAGCTGTTTCGGAAATATTCGATAAATTTATGATCGATTCTATGGGGCCAATCACCCTGTTCAGCGGTATTCTCTTAACTAGAACCAGCAAAGTCGAAAAAAATGGGAAGTAGGCGTGGCCCCGTAAAAGCTATGTAATGCAAATAATTGAACAAGAGTAATGAAATTCGGCATACATTGGAAAAATGGGCGGTGGGCGTGGCACCATATAAAAAGCAAATCATTATATTTCTGCAAATAATTGAACTAGACAAATAAAATTTGTATATGTACATGACCCGAGCAAGACCGGGTAATTCAGCTAGTTGTATATTAAAATAAACACAAACTTAATTTTATTTTGAAAAATGATATTTGTTCTTGATACATTTATCTCCCGGTTTCATTATTGAAATCTTTAAAAGATTGAAAGTTTTTAAATTGTTTTCAGCGCCAGTCACGCTTTTTTTAAATATAAAATCATGCAATTAGCGGATTAGTAGAGCGTGGCTTTAATTGTTGGAAAAAAAAACTCAATTTGAGCTGGAAAATTTTTCGATAAAATTTCGATTAATCGAATAAATTTATTAAATTTTTAGTAAAATTTGTTTAAAATGTGATGTTTGTGTTAAATTTAAAAATAAATAATAAAAATCAAAGTTTAAAAAAGTGTTTCATAATCTCACGGTTCTTAAACATATAAAAGCTCACATAACAATTTCAAAGGCATTCAAATTACAAATAGATTCAAGTCAATTCTGCTTCAAACCTTGTAAGATTTTCTATTGAAATTATGAAATCAACGCAAGTTATCGTTCAACTTAACAACGTCATAATCGGCGTAGTTGCTTAAGTGCAATTAAAAAAGCTTTCTGACTATTCATATTATAAATATTGAACATACGTTTTTTCCAGGGAAACCCATAGAAAGAAATTGTAGAACGTGCTTCTCTATGCAAGTAAACGTAATACTTTGAAAGAAAAAAAAAACAATACATTTTATGCTTTGTATAAACAAGTTAGACAAGTTTAAATGCATTTTGAATTTCCTTTGAATTTAACTGTGAATAAATCTCTTCAAAAGTCAGATTAGATTGAATAGTTTTTATTATTGAAACAAAAGCCAAACGTTAAAGTTGTGTGCTTGCAATTAAAATTTTATTTAAATAGTTATAGAATATTTTATCTATAAAGTTTTTAAAAATATTATTTTAATTGTTTTATTTTTTAATTTGTTTTTTTTTTACATAAAAATGACTTTTTCAACGACTGTAATGAAAGTTTTTATACAAGTAATAAATATCTTGTATTTGGTAAGTTCATAAAAAATATAATGTGCAGACAGACGGACAATGGCTTGTTTACAAAAAAGATACTTTAAATAAAAACAGTTGCGAGTTAGTTCTGAGGACATTTTTTATGGTTTAATAATAATTTTAATTTTCTATTTTTAGGCTTCTGCATTTATAGCAACCATAATAGGTATAGTTGCATTAACAAATTCAAGATATATAGCAATTACCGTTATACCAGATGATTTAAATGATATTATGGATTTTGAACAAACACTGCGTATATTTGGTCCTATTATGATAATTGTTGGCATCATTTTTATTATAATATCAATAATTGGCATTTATGGTATAGCAAAAGAAAACTCTATCATAACTAAAGTGGTGAGTATGTAGAAATTTATAAAGAAAAATATATAATCTAATAAAAAAAATTATTCGAAATTTTTACAGTATGCCATTATACAAATAGTGCTCTTAGTTTTAAGTGCATTGAGCTTAATTAGAAGACTTGCGTTACTTGGTCTATTGGAGCTAATCGTTAGAGTAAGTTTTATAAGGCCAGAAAATTATGTTCGATATATAATATTAACAATTTTATTTTTTAATTTATTTTTCAGTTAATTGTTGTTGTTTTAAGTTTTTTGCTAGCGAAACGTTTTCGCGAGAAAAGCACATCAGGCATGGTTTACTATACAAATGCATAGAATTAATTAATTATTATTATACGATATATGTATTGATGAATATATTAGATATGCATACAATAGTTGTTATTATAAAAGTGTGTACATATATAAGTAGGTATTTTGAATTTTAATTCATTTATTTCCATAGTATATTGAGATAAATAAATGAAAAAATGAAATTGTTATTGTTGTTGTACATTAGGGTGGTTCAATCAAATTTTTTATGTTCTCCCAACCGCTAGGATTTTAATGGTGCCGCCAGGTCCTGAAGTTTCCTATGTATTTTTCATGAGAAAAAATCACATTTTTTCGTACATCTAATATAGAAACCTATAAAATTATTATTTTTAACCGGATAACAATGTTTCTCTTCATAAATGGCTAAAGAAGAACATCCAATCATTTATTATATCATTTCTAAATACATTTTTTTAACAAAATTTCAAAACAACAAAAAAAGAAAACGAAAAACAATACTTATTATTATTTTTAAATTTGCAAATGTGAAAAAATTAATATTTTAAAATGAAGAAATAAATTATTGGATTTTATGACCTTTTATGAAAAGAAACATCGTTATCCGGTTAAAAAATATTCTTTTCTTCAGGTTTTTATAATAAATCTATGAAAAAGTGTTATATTCCCATGTAATATACTGAGCAAACTGAACAATACGGGTCTTCGTTATTTCGATAGACAACAATACTATGGGGTGGGAGCATACAAATTTTGTTTTAAAAATGTTTTCCATACTTTTTTGGGCCACCCCATTGCTCATATAAAAAAATTTCGAGCGAAAAATGAGAGAAGGGCCAGTTTGAATAGAAAAATTCAAAATGAACGGCCAGTATGGAATATTGGTATAATCTCGAGATTTTCTAAATCAAGACATTTTACCTTTCTAAACAATAGTTAGCAATTCAAAGTGTTTTATTTGACAAATTCCACAACTTGTAGCGTAGTATGAGTGCCCGATTTAAGCTAAAATTGGATGCTTGCTTTATATTATAAGAGTTATAATAGTTAAACAAATTTATTCAAAAACTCAATAATATTGAGTAGTCTTATATGGAGCCATATGGCGAAAAAGTTAATAAATGGAATAGAATCGAAATTAGTGACCTAAAGAGTGCTCTAAGTTTAAATGTTGGTGTCTCTATCTCTCCTAGCTAATGGATTAGACTCAGATTTCCAAAGTGGTTATATTGTGGAATCTGTAATGTTTTCTTTTACATGTTACATAAGTCTATGGTATACGTACATGGCCCTACTCTGGTATTTGCAAAAATATGACGATTTATATTTGGTTCATTTATATGGTGCCACTCCTATTTTTCCAATGGATTATACTTTTCTCGGTGTGTAACATGTTTACCGAATCTACCGAATTTCTCTTGTTCAATCATTTGCAAAAATTGGGCAAATTTTTTTTAAATGCTTTTACTGGCGCCTACCATTTATTTTAACTTTGCGGGTCTTAGTAATGTAAATAACGAATTTCTAAGACTTCACATATATATTTATATAATACTACAATACTGAAATTCGGGACCCATTGAACCACGGGACAATTTTGAAAAAAATGTGAAATGTAAAAAATCAAGAAAAACGGTAACTTCGGTGGAACCAAAGCTAAAATATCCGTCACACAACACTTTTAATACTTTATATGTTCACTAGATGATTAGGTTAAATTTCTCTATGGATTTGATCAAGTTTGCATTGTGGCCTAATGTTATATTACTCCGATCCTTATCATATCAGTAGTGTAAAATTGGATGCACATTTGAATGGATTTACCAAATTTAAAAAAAACTAAAAAAATGGGAGCTTTGTATGAATGGAGGCTACACATTAAAATGGGCGTGGCGCCTTGGTTTTGATATTGAATACAAAAATGGGATCTCCGATGCCTTCTTTAATGCGTTACAAATATTTTCTTAAAGTAGTTCTATATCCAAGACCGTTTTCAGGAATTTTTTAGTACCAGTTGCCTTTAATAAACATTCAAAAATCTTTTAATCGTAATTATATCAGATTTCAGAATTTAGGTTTTCTGTTTCTATTTTGTGAATTAAAAATTGCTATTACTTTTCTCGTATAAACTAAGTACAAGTAAATATTCTACAAACAATTTTTAACATAAACAATAATTAAAAAAAAAAGCTTTCATTATATTTTAAGCTTTTAAACAATTAAATTAAAACTTGATTTATCTTGAACTTATGTTATGCATGTACTTGTTATTCTAATTAGTTCGTATCTATAGTATATTAAGTTTATCTCGGTAGTATTTAGTTACAATTGTGGTTTAAAAATAACGAAAGCACGTCCAGAACACGCCCTCCATGAGACGTCAAAATCTGCTCAATAGCAAAAACAGCGGTAAAAAAAGCGCTTCTAGTAAACGCTTAGAAAAACGTCATCATTTTGTTTTTTTGTAAAATCCAAACAAATCGCGAGTAGACATGTAAATGCATTTTTACGGAATTTCTAAACAAGTTCTACACGTTTAGTTACTTTTTATAAAAAAAAAATGAATAATATAATTTTGCAAAATGTTTACAATAGATGGCAGCAAAAAGTTTATTGTTAAAACAAACGTGTTACGCTTAAGTTGAACAATTAAATTTTTAGCTAAATAACATTTTAATATTCTCAATAATGTCGAATTGGACGTATATAGTAAAAATATTAGCACAAGTTATAAATGTTGTATATTTGGTAATATTAAAAAATTAATATTAAAAAAAAAAAAAACAATTTGATTTAATTTGATTATTTATATTTTCAATAATTAGATAACTGCAATTATTGTACTCGGCATAAGTTTAAAACTGGATACGAATATAGAACTTTTAAAGCTACTTTTTTTATCCAAATGATATAAAACATTTTAATGATTTACAAAAATATCAACAAATTGCACTCTTATTGGGTCCAATTATTGCTGGAATTATTATCATAATAACTGTGTTCGGAATTTATGCAATTGCCAAGGAAAAAACGACAGCAACAAATTTGGTAAGTTGCAAAAAAAAAATAAAAATTTTTAAAAAAAAAGGAAACATTGTATATAAATATATCTACCTAATTGAAAAATATATTTATTGTTTATTTATTATTTTTTTTTTTTTTCAGTATGCAATTATTCTTACATTTCTGCTGGTTTTAGCCATACTTAGAGGTGCCAAATTTTGTGTTTCGCTAGTTGCTCTTGTAGACATTCTTTTAAGAGTAAGTTTTTATGCTTTCAAAAAAAAATTAAAGAAATATTTACTTAATTTAATCTTTTTTTAGTTGCTGCTAATGATTTTCTGCTTTATGTTGGCAAATCATTTTCGTGAAAAATATAATAGACCAACGCATAACTATCAACTAACTAATAATGCTATTCTAAAATAATTTAAAATATTTATTTAAAGTATAAAAATGATGTTTTTTAAATATACCATAGCACTAGCCAATTATGGAAAGAACAAGTGGTTCACTTGCGTAAACTAATTGAAAAAATTAGTTTATTTTTGTATATATAAAAATAAATAAAATTAGTTTGTTACTTTAAATTAAAATAGAAAATATGTAGACACAAATGAAATTTGTTTTTAATATATTTTCAATGGAAATGAATGTAATCGAATGTGAATGTGTGAAGTGTGGTGAGAAAACAACTCGAAATTAGATAACTTTCGTAAATTTATTTACTCAGATAAATTATGTTTATAAGAAATTAAGAAATATCGCAGTCAACGTCTGAGATCATATATGTCACTGATCGATTTACACAAATTTTGACATGACAAGTTTTGTTATAGCAGCGATTCCCTTTTGTTTTAGCAATAAAATAAAAAATATCGTACAAAACCATTACACGAATATTTTTACGAGTTATTTGTATTTAATTATTATTTGTTTTATACCCCGTACCCAAAGGCTAAAAGGGTATATTAAGTTTGTGCGAATGTATGTAACAGTCAGAAACAGGCTAGATGGATCGTATAAAGCATAAATATTCCTGATCAGCATTGGAAGGGGAGACTCTCCAAAGCCGTCAAGTGTGCACTTGCAAACGATATTTCTGTAACCCCATTTTAAGGGGTATCCTCCATACAAATCAATCCAAACATTTTAAGTTTTTTTTAAGGTTCTTGGGCCTCATCCTAGACAGGCGACTAAACTGGCAGGCTCACCTTGAGGTCAAAAGGACGCAGCTTAATCTAAAGTTAGCTAAATTGAACTGGCTACTCGGCAGGAGATCTGAGTTGAGCACTCGCAACAAAGTACTGCTTTACAAAGCGCTGCTTAAGCCTATATGGACCTATGGTATCCAACGCTGGGGGACGGCAGCTTAATCTAACATCGAAATCCTACAGCGTTTCCAGAGCAAGATGCTCCGCAGGATCATAGATGCGCCAACCTACGTCAGGAACTCCGTCATCCACAGAGATCTAGACGTACCGTCTGTGCGAAACGAAATTCGTAAATACAGAACCCGCTACATCTCAGTTAGCGAGAAACTTACTTGACAACGGCTTAAAAGAAGTCACCCCCTAGACCTACCCTTCAGACCTGAATTGAACTGGTGAAATAACTGTTCTTGATTATTTTTGTTGATTCACCCATATTTGTAAAAAATTTTAATTCATATCGTTTGTGCTAATAGGCATGAACCTGTGATTTTCCTTCTCATGTGATGTATTATTTATTTAAACAATTTGCTTATTGTCTCGAAAAGACAGATTGTAAATAATCTTCAAATTAAAAACAAAAGAAATAATTTCAATTTCAGCATGGATATATTTATTATGAAATTTATACATTGTGATCATGACACCCTTCATAATTTGGCTAGTTTCTATTGTCGAAACTTTCCGATCGGATTTCATCACAGTCAAAACACAAATGCAGCTTATGACCTATTAACCATTTACGATTTGATCAAAATATGAATCTGATATCGATTCTTTCTCTATACTGGCTTCTTGTAATATACTATTTCTAAAAATTGGTATAAAAATACTCTGCTACTTTTGAATGTATCTTAATCGATAAACATATCTAGATGTCTCACAACCACCATTCTTAGTAAAAATTTATCTTTTTCTAACGAAGTCTAAGACTGCAAAATTTCCAGCTTATAAATAAAAGTGATTCAAGTATATTTCACAAACTAACGATATTCCAATATTATAGTAAGAGCAGATAAATGTAAATTAACTTATTAAAAGGCATTGCATTTAACTCAGTCAACGTTAACTGCGTTGTTAGTTATTTTTGTTTTACGTCACAATCTGATCAAATTGAAACCAACGCTTAGGCAGTTCATCAAAATATTATGGAAAATCCATATATATTAAATGCATTCTATGCTTAGAAAATAAAAAAAACATGTCAAACAAGTTAAAAAGCTTTTTAATATTTGAACAGAATAAAAGCAAATAAGAGATTTCTTCGAGAGTTTATTATTGCAGCAAACGTC